>CM022754.1:18613543-18643543 GCA_012411365.1 Ameiurus melas | reverse complement strand
TGCTAATATCAGTGTCTGTTGATCAAGTTCAGCCTTCGGTCTCAGCACTTGAAACTCGATGGCGTCAACGTCGCCATGTTATGACGTCATTGTGCCTGTGCACAAATCTTCTTTTTAAAAATTAAACTGGGAATGAATTAAAAAAAATAAAATAAACATGCGCTTGAGAGAGACAGACAGACAGACAGACAAAGAGAGAGAGAGAGAGAGAGAGAGAGAGAGAGAGAGAGAGAGAGAGAGATAACACGCAATTTTACTGAATATTAAATACCATTAATACTGGGATATGAGAGTGGTTTGCATAAAATAAGTTGTGAAATAATAGCCTAAACAGAAAGAATTACTTGATACCTCTGCTTTTACTATTAATTGTTTTCATGTTACATGTGTATGGCAAAAACGCATTCTTTGGCACAATTAATTAAATCCCAATGTTTTGCAGATTATTAGGCTATTCAATTAGGTTATGCCATGTTTAGAGATGAAATAGCTTGATTCTGCGTATTTGAACTGGTCATTAATTCAGCATGCTATTGGAGGCTAAATAAATTGCCACCAATGTGAATTTGTTATTATTCCACTTTGGTCTCTATGCTGAAAACACTACTCATAGGCCACAGTGCCAGAACGTTACAGCTCTAAATGAAACTTGTTAAATGTTCCCACATAACCTATATAAAGGTCTAGGTCCGATCTCTACACTTCTCTGTTAGCGTCCTGTTAAAGGAAAACTAAAAACGGCACGCTGTGTAGACAGACTAACAAAACTTGTTCCACCCCTTTAAGAAGCGAGCTGCTAAGATGGCGTCTTACTCACTGCCAAGTTCAAGTCTACTGCACACTCAGACGAAACACGGAGAGGGAAGGCTTGTAGAGTAAGATGTAAGATCTGTTACGATCTGATAAAACAAAAATCATATAAGAAGAGATGAATTCAGTCATTTGACACATTTTTGTAAGGGTTTTAATCTTATTCAAAACTTCACATCCCCCCCCAATCATTTATAGTTTGTCAGACAAACAAACCCACAAGAAATAGGACTGCTCGAAAATGACACGTTTCTCATGGTTTGCTAAATGACTAATCGGCTCTTTGAAATCGCATTGCTTGCTCCGATTGTGGTGCAGTGTCACAGTTTATTTAGTGATACATTTGCTCTTCAGGAATAATGTCTTCAGGTGTCACAACGTCACATTCAAAATTTGCTGAGTTTACGGCTGATACAGAGAGGGTAGCTGAAATAAAGGTTTCTTTTTCCCCCCTTCTTCAAATAAACGTATAGAAAATAGTTTATAAAACATATTACATTATTTAAATAAAAGTCTTCAATACATCACTGTACTTTGCGAGGTCCTGTATTTAATACAGTTTGTTTTCAAAAGAACTGCTGGTGGTCTGAAGTCGAAAGCACAATAAATCTGTGAATGCATAATATTTAATTCCTATAAACACACACAATGCAATGCTGTAATTCTTGGCGCCACTAAACAAAACAAATTTCCCTTTAAACATTTTTTTTTTTTACTTCTTGAGACTAAAATGTTGTTCCACACATAATTCAACTGGAAATGTCAATCACGTAAAACGAGCAAATGTGTACTGCTCCATATGTAACACGACAGTACTCATGACGAACACTTTTATATTCACATAAGAACTAGCCTAAATTTAATGCAATGCCAACTGAAAGACAGGAAAAAAGTTTTATTTGCGATTACTCTGCTGTGACAGTTCTTGCTGGAAACATTAAAATTAAAATAAAATAATAAATACAGCATCCATCCAGTATGTCACCATAAAATTGGAATACTATATTGAGTCAAATAGTTGGGCTTTGCCCTGGGAATCTGGTGTTTGAACACTTGAGTTAAAAAAAAAGTTAATGGAAGAAAGCTAAATGCTGTTGCATAACACAGCTGAGAATCTGATCGAAATGTGAGGAGCCAGTAAATATCTGGCAAATGGGCCTCTCCAATTTGTTCCTAGTAGCTCCTTATTGTAATGTGGTATACTCCCTACTAAGAGTTTAAAAAATAAACTAAAAAGTAATTATCGCTTTATATCTATTTATCAGTCACTTAAGAATTTTTTTTGCCTGTTTGCTCGCTCTATCAGTATCCTTAAGAGCTCAAAGTACTTGGAATAGTCTATACAATACTATAAACTTTAGAAAAAAAAGTTAATTCATTATATTCATAGTTGATATTTTTGATCCAGATAAGACACGTTTATTGGTTAAAAAAAAAAAGAAAAAGAAAAAAAAAGTTACAATCGCGTGAAGGAAGCTTTTAGAGTTTATGACCTTGTTTCAATGTTAGGCTGGTCAATTTCTGACTCAACACTGTACAATCTTGTTAGAAAACATTTCCATAAATATCATTTAAGATTCGGCTCTTTGCCGATAATTAAATTACAAATCGATAAATATGGCATCATGGATATATATTTACACTGTTATTAACAAAAGGCAATATCATAGTCAAAGGTAACAATCGTACTACTACATTTCTCCATTTCAAAACAGACGTGGACAACAGATTCGACTCCATCAAACAAGGAAATACATTCACGATTAGGCTATATACTTATTTTCTTTTTCTTGTTGCTGCTCTTGTTCAAGTTCAAGACAAAGACTTTGGCACATTTCGTAAGACCGTCTGAAAGTTTTAACAATCAAAGGGCGACACGGACGTCGCGCGATATAAAAACACCGTGAAATATTATTTCAGTTTTTGTTTATTTTCAAAATAAACTTTTGATAAAATACATAAAATTAAAAATAAAATAATTATCTGTAATCTGAAAACTAAACCGAAATCATTTTTTCTTTATTCATAGAAAGTGTAACTATTTATTGTTTTTTTTTTTTTTTTTTTTCCTTCGATCTCGGAATAAAAGTCAAATTTTGGATCCTGAGAACGGACGAGGCCTGCTGTGGCGAACTCTCGGTTCTTCGTGTTGTTCCACTGTCATTTTGTTCACCGTGGTGTGAATAGTGTTTTGTGTTTTTAAAGGTTGCCTGAACCTTTTGGTCCGCAATAAGAGTCTATACTCGGATCTTCAAACGTACCATTCGTTGAAGTTGGGCGCTAATGCGTCGCTGTGTGTTGATGCGCTTTGCACGGTTGTTTCAGGCGTTTTGGTAGGATCTTCTGAGTTCGTTGAAACCAGCACAGGCGGCGTGGAGGACTCGTATCCGGAACTGGCTGCTGGAGACGACTCCGAACCTTGTGACTCGTGGACCTTTGAGGACAACATTTATTTATTTAAAAAAAAAAAAAAGGTATAAATGCGTTTCAATAAGTGCCTGCATAAAGCTTGCATATATACCTGCATATATCATTTAGGCTTGAGATTTGCGGTTATATCATAATCGTACAGCTCTATTAGGAATATAAAACCCAATATAAAGCCAAAAAGGAATAAACACATGCAGCTCTCAGTATAGGCCTATTTAATTTAGCAAGGTAGACAGTAGAACAGATTCATCATCTGAACTAGTAATAAGCCTTTACATAGAATACTATTTCATAGAAGGATCAGTAGTCAGTTACCTTCATGTGTTTCCTGAGTGAGCTTGGGTGCGTGTAGGACTTGTCGCATACTTTGCAGATGTAGGGCTTGTCAGAAGTATGCACGTGCATGTGCTTTTTTCTGTCGCTGCTGTTCGCGAAGCGCCTGTCGCAGCCCTCGAACTCACACTTAAACGGCTTCTCGCCTAGAACAGAGAGTAAACAATGGAATTTCAAAGTGTAGCCTACACATTATAGGAGGCTGTGTATGTCCCACGAAGGCGAGCAAATTACATCGTGTAAATAGGCCTAAGCAATCAGTGTGAACAGGCTATCGCTTTCACACCCAAGTATCGCCACATCGGAAGCCCGATTTTTTTTTTATTATTATTATTCATAGTAAAATTGTTTCCTAAGCTAATTCAACTGGGTTTTAACATTGCATAACACTTACATTAATGTTGGTGCTGTAAAATATTTTGTCATAGCTAAACAGCGACCCGGTGTAATCTAATTGCCAACTGTAGCCATTTTCAACAGCTTGCTTTACATTGCGTGTGATTCTCAGAAGTAACGGGTCATTGATTCTGACACATATCCATCCAGGGGCCATCAGACTAAATAGAATTTGTCTACTTCGCACGTTTTTTTTTTCTTTTCATGTACTGACCAAACAGACATTCTGTTGACAACTTTCAGCAACAAACGTCAGGAGTAGCTGTGCAAATAACAAGGCAACAACCATTCACAAATTCACTGCCAGCTTAACATCTCTGGCTATATCCTATGAATGTTAAGATTCTTATTTCATATTTGTGCACATTAATTCAGCACTGCTCCCATATACAAGGCGAATATATACATATAATGTTTGTCGAAAATACCCCCCCCCCAGTTGCTCAGCCCAAATATTGCCTTCAATTAATTCACTCCGCTTCTCAAGACGATAATAATGCGGCCTTGTAGGCCGAAGTGTTGTGCCAGGAATTAATGTGGGGAAACCCTCGGAACTTTTACATAATGCACCCCCTTTTGCACATCTCTAAATGCAGCTCTTCTAAGCAGAATACATAAGAATGAAAACCTACCCGTATGAGTCCTCTTGTGAATTTTTAAATTTTCTGATCTTGCAAAAATTTTCCCGCAACCTGGGAAAGGACAAGGGAAAGGTTTCTCCCCGGTGTGCACTCTGATGTGGTTCACTAGTTTGTATTTGGCCTTAAATGATTTCCCTTCTCTTGGGCAGTCTTCCCAGTAGCAAACATGGTTGCTCTGCTCGGGCCCGCCGACGTGCTCCATGGACACATGCGTCACCATCTCGTGCATGGTGCTGAAAGTTCTGTCACAAGTTTTTTTGGGCCTGTTTATTTGGTTCTCATCTATCCACTTGCAGGACATCTCTTGTTTTATGGGTTGCCGCATGTAGCGGAAGAATGCGCCTGGTCCGTGGTGCGTGGGCACGTTCATCCCCACGTTCATGTTGATAGGGTGATTGTAATTGTGGAGCGGAGCGGCGCCGTACGGATCCGCGCGCGGACTCGGAACAGGGCGATACGGATCCGGCCGCCCGAAAAGGTCCCCACGCAAACCAATGTGCATTTGTCCATTCACTACGTGTCCTCCGGGAGATGTATGGCTCACGCTTTGCTCGTGAAGTCCTGGGAACAGAAGGTGGCCTGGGTTGTCCGAGATTCCAGGGGGTGCGTGGAGACTCCCGGCAGAAGCGGCGAAGATCCCGTGCTGCGCGCTTGCAGCCGTCGAGTCGCTCCGGTTTCGGAACAAGAAATCTCGCGTGGAGTTGAACGCGCCTCCACCGTAAGAACCGACCTGCCCTCCGTGATGGTGGTGTCCGAGCGCAGCTGCATATCCGGTAGCTTGCGGGGTGAAAGCCGATGTCTGGCTTGGGGCGATATCGTGTGTAACAGAGCTAATTTTAAACGCAGCTGAATGGGATGAGTCCGCGAAGGGATTGAGCCCCAGTCCGGGCTCTCGGTTCCCGAGCTCATGGTGTCTCGGCGTTCCGAAGCCTCCAACTCCAAGCGACGGAAACTGGGGACCACTATCGAGGAGCATAGTGATGGGGCTCGGCCAACAAAATTAAACGAAGATGAAGAGGGATGGAGATTTGAAACCCCAGGTTTAGCAGAATAAAGTTAAATCACGCTCGCGGTAAAACCAAAACTGTCGCCTCAACTAACATAGAACACCTATTAAACTAAATAGGTCACGTTAAAAATAATGAAAACGCCAGATTATAGTCCCAGGCTCGGAGCAGGGGGTGAGAAAGTCCCGTTAGTGGGATCCGTGAGAAAGAGGATCAAACTTCCCCCCCTTTGCAGATGAATGATGTCCTTGGACTGATAAAGTCAATCACTCACTCCTTGCACATAAATGAGTTCGGGAGGCAGGTCTACGGTATCCAATGAGAACACGACTCCCTCTTGGTCACATGGCAACCATGGAAGAAGTTCATTGGTTAAATTGCGGTTGATTGGCACCGCTTGGGATTGAAAATAGCGGTTGGTTTCAGCGGTTAAATGTGATTGGTCAGGTTTGCTTTTATTTGCAGGTAAATCAGCGCGGCATTATTTCGGTTCATTTTCGGAGCTTTTTATTTTTTTTTATTTCCAGTTTTCAGCGCACCAAACACACAGTGCTCCAATGTTTGGTGATGATTTGTTTGGGATGTGAAACACTTTTAATACAATCACAAATGTAAATGTGTGGCGGTTACGTGGAGTTTACAGGTTAAGCCTTAACTAGTTTTTACCCGTACAGAAGTTTTTAAGGAGTTTACACACTTAATATTCACTGAGAAACAAATATAGCCTCACTACTTTGACAAACACCCCCTCCATAGAAAACCAATCTAGTAAATGGCAGTTAATACGTATTTTTTAAAATTAATATTTTTTTTTATTTCAGTTTATTTTAACTGTGTATGTATGTATGTACGTATGTATGTATTTATTTATTTGTTTGTTTGTTTATTTATTTATTTATCAGATTCAATATAACTAGTTGTATTTGGGTAAATCTATCTATCTATCTATCTATCTATCTATCTATCTATCTATCTATCTATCTATCTATCTATCTATCTATCTATCTATCTATCTATCTATCTATCTATCTATCTATCTATTTATCTGATTACATTTAATTACTTTCTGGCAGTGTTCCGTATTTTTCCTTTCTTGGAGGCGCATGGGAAAAGGGCGACTTAAGCAGCACAGGCCGTAGGACAGGAAAAAAGACAGAAAGAAAGATGGCAGTAATTGTAATATGTACGGAGATTTTTTTTTTTGCTCTGCCAGAAAACCGTGCTATTCAGCGAGTTTCACAGGGTTGCTGCTGACACGCTGCAGGACACAAAATCTGATCAAGTTCAGAGACGCGTTGAGTGCTTCAAGCAGCGCTTTATAACGCCAAGCCTTTTCACATTCTCTCTCCCCCCAGTCTGTCTCCAAAAGCAGCTCACATTTTTGTATTTTAGAGAGCTTTAAAAAGAAAAATCTTCAAATCAGTCTCTCATTCTGCTGTAGTTCTCCGTCTATTCGCACGCAACATACGTTTCAAGAAAGATCAGAGTAACCAAATTTGAATTGAAGGTGAGTCCTTTTTTTTGTGTGTGATATTGTGGAAGATGTGAAAGTTATGTGTCGTTAATATGTAGAGATGTGTGTTCAGTCCCCTACGTATAACATTATCGAAAGGTATTTGTTAAAAAGAAACTAGGGTCTTATATATTGTATAATTGTAACTTAAATAAAATCAGAATCATTTTTATACACCATACGTTTACATCTATTAGGAATTTTTCGTGGTGTTTAGTCACAGCACGATACGTTCAACACACATCTTGAGCAACACAACACAACACAGTTACCATCCTAATATGCAAATATTGCACCTAATATAGGCTACAAATATTGCACCTTCAGCGGAAATGTTAGGCTCGGTTGTAACTTAAAATAAAATAATTCTAAAAAATTCTCTGTTTTTTTATTATTAGTGTTAGTAAATAATTATTTATATAGGCATATATATCCTAAAGTAAGTACGTCCTGTGCCTATATCACTATAGCTAGCACACCATCCTCCTTCCGTTCAGTTAATCTCTCACAAACCCCTCCTCCTCTCTCTCTCTCTCTATCTCTCTCTCTCTCTCTCACACACACACACACACACACAGATTTATAGTGACAGACAGTAACTTTCCCTTCACGTTACCGGTTATTATACTGGCTTGTACTGTCAAATTTTCTAACTCATTTTCGTCACGAATGTGTACTCTCTATATAAATAAGCCCAATTCTCACCAGTTTTAAATGTATTCCCCAATTATAGTCAACTGTGATATATTTAATAAGTTTCCTATATTGCTCATGTGAGAATTAAAAAATAAAATAAAATCAACTTTAAGTATAAAAATGTTTTCGTCCAATTTTTCTTCTGCTTCTACTTTTTCCAAATAATAATAATCATAATCATAATCATAATCATAATAAGAATAGTAATAAACTTTTTATTATAATAAAAGAAACAAAAAGCAACACTTTATTGAAGAAAATATATAATATTTTTCTTTCTACTACTACTACTACTACTACTACTACTACTATTATTATTATTATTATTATTATTATTATTATTATTATTATTATTATTATTATTATTATTATTATTATTGCTGCTGTCTGTTGAAATGTTATTTGTATATATTAATATTGTGGCCCCCTTTTCTCCCCTTTTCTCAGATCATGTTTATTATGGGCATGCGCATAAGTCAATAGCTTACTAGGTACTGCTTGTAGCCGTAGCTTATTTAATACTCTATCGTTCAAATCCGTCAATGAAATAGGTCAGGTTTAAGTTGTTCCTACTTACTTCCCTTTGATTTATTTACTTTACCAATTAATTAACGATGCTAGTGTTGGTTTCAGAGACTATGGCTTAACTGATTGCTCACCAAATGTTTGAATTGATATTGACCTTTCTCGCTCCTTCAGTTATCTTGATAATCTTGATTTAACATTTGGCCTATAGTCGCTCTTTGCTAAACGAAACCTTCTCCTCATCTTAAAAAAAGTTTCTAGTTAGTAATATAACTTTTCAGATCCAATGCTCCAGCAATTCATATAACTATACGCTAAAACGCTAACTGCTAATCATTAGCATGACCCCCAAAACTACAGCATTATTTTTTAGCAGATGATTCTGAACTATAGCAGTCCTTCTAGCCTACCCAGGAGGAAAAGCGGTCATTTAGCTCGCTAGTTAACAAGCTGATCTTCCTGAGAACATATCGGTTACCTTAACTAATTGCAACAGCCCACAAATGAAATTTAACACTGCATCAACAAAGTATAGATTTGATAGACAGACCTAATCCGTATTAATTTAAATGTGCACACTATGAGATTTTTTTTTTTTTTTTTACCAATTAGGATACTCACAATAATACCTGCTTACTGGTTACTTGGTTAGAATCCGTTATAAGACGCAATTCGTTTCAATACCACATAATTGGTTATGAGCTGGAGGTACGGTGTCGTGTTCTGCATTGGTTCTGTTGCTATGTCTCATTTTTGGAGAAGATCAACGGCCTATCTATTGTGCTATTGCAACTGAATTGTTATATAAAAATAAACTAATCATTACAGGGTTCAAAAGGTGAGAGAACACGTGCCCCATTAGTCTAAATAGTTATGACACGCCCGGTTGTCACCTTTTTGCAGCTAGGATGCTTGCAGATAAGAATATGACCTTTTAGTTTGCTCCGTCATTTTTACATTTACAGATTACTGTACATCCACAGGCGCATGATAGAGACAATTCTGAAGGAAATATGTTTGAGTTTAAGGCACTCATGGATCATGGCAGTCATGGCAATGGCAAGCGCACGGTGGGCCAAAAAGCGGCCCTTTTTGGGACCTTGGCCAAAATAGTCCATATATAATCCTTGTGGCTTTACAGGTTTGGGACACGACTAGCTCAACTGTATCACGCTTAATATTCTCATCAAGGTTAAGTTGTATGCTCAGGTTCAGGTAATTTAATCTCCACCACTCCACGGCTTCATGTGGGCCATCACTCATTTGCTATCTTCGATGGAAGCAAAATAAATATTTTCTTTGGAAAAGACTAATGATACTTCCATACTTGTCTTCTCACAAACAGACCTGTTTCAAATTGATACGTGCTGTGAACGTATAGTCTAATATACATCTCACACATAAGGGGATACGTTGTAATATTTTATATGGCGGAACAGGTGGAACTCATACAGACACTACACTCTCTCACATAACGCGCAAAACGCTAGGCAATCTGCGCGAATCCTTCTGAATGCGCACTACGCGGTAAATGCGTGTAGTTTATAAAGTTATAAAGTTTATACGAATGGATACAGGATCAAAGTTAAGGTATTTCTTGAACATGATCGGTAAAACACGCGTTTTATCTTAATTAATTCAAACGCATAGCCTACTTATTATTTCAATTATTGTATTTATTTTGCTTTCATCAATTAATATACAAATCACCTTATTCACATTCTTCCTCTTTCATACATACACAGTAGAAATACGATACACATGCATATACTACATATTCACAACACTGTTGTATCTGGGCTTGGACGACTTTTCAGTTTAATGTCCATGGGTATAAGTAAAAGCTGCGTTAATGCTGCGAATAAGCAACATTCAATGACGAACAACTTTAAAACAACAACAACAACAACAACAACAACAACAACACACAAGCGCAAACAACGCATCTGACAAGTGTAAAGTAAGTCACGTGTTGATGGGTGACCAGTGTTATTATAACGTTTCTATATAGGTAGTTATTATTATTATTATTATTATTATTATTATTATTATTATTATTATTATTATTATTATTATTATTATTATTATTATTATACAGTTACGTCATAATCAGTTCTCTCAAAATATGTTAATTGCAGACATACTACACGAGGATTAATTTAGAGTAAAAATCCACATACCGCTTAATCTCTCTGTCATGTCATTAAAACACCTCATGAACTAACAACGATCTATGTAATATGGAATCAGTTAGACTGTCTCAGAGGTGATGCGTCATAACCATAACCACCCTCATAGGAGAAAACAAATAACTAAAACTGTGACATTCACCATCTATCTATCTATCTATCTATCTATCTATCTATCTATCTATCTATCTATCTATCTATCTATCTATCTATCTATCTATCTATCTATCTTTTTTTAACGCGCTCTTTGTAAACCTTAGGCAGTAATAACACCCTTGCAGTGATTTTTATACAGACAAAATATTTTCTTCATTCCTAGCTATACATCCTAGGATTATTGGCTTCTAGACAAAAATGTGTAAAATAAAAAAAATTAAATACTTTATCAAAACTGCGTGTTTTTTCTTAACGAAACATTTAATCTTTAGGCTTGTTCATAGTTCCCTGTCGCCCAACCAACGTTGGAAAAAGGCCCGTTCCAGTCAGAAATATAATTTCCCGCTTACTACTTTAATTCTTGCAGGTCAACTTGTACAGTCATCACTTTAGTTATCTGGAAATAAAGTGCGTTACTCGAGAACCTGAAATAGCCCTATATAGGCTACATGACTTGAGACAACATGTAGCCCTATTAAATTAGCATAAATAATTTTATTTGAAGTTTATTTAAAGTAATGCACAAGTGGAGAGGTGGGGGTGAAGGATGATGATGATAGAAGTGAGGGATTTATGAACAGTCATTGCAGTTTGCAGTTACAGTGGAAAATATACGTCCCCCCTTTAAATAACTGAAAACACCGTTATTCCAAGCCTTGCCTTCGACGGACTGCTGGTTTAAACTGATGTGGGGGGCGGGGGGAGGGGGGGGGGGGGTTACAGCGCGCGCGCCACACACACACACACACACACAGACGCGCGCGCGCACACACACGCACACACACACACACACACACAGAGCGTATCGGTGCGCACTCTGACTAAATCAGACGACTAAATGTTATTCCTGGCATGATCAATGTTACGGGGGCGTTTCAGGAGCCTTATTTGTCAAAAATCTTTAGTGTGTAGTGTTTTACTGCAAACTGTCACAAACTGAGATGAAGAATCCGGTTATTTAGGCCTATGTAAGATTGCTTTTAGTCGGGATTTTTGTGATATGAAACCACACTCCGTTAAAGATAAATCATAATTAATTAGGTTGATGTTCTGTCTATATTTCCCGATGGGAGACGGCAAAGTCTCGTCGATGTCACCGTTTTTGTGACGTCACTGGCGCGTTGTGATTTGAAAAAAATCCAAGGCAATATGTCCAAACCCTCTGAGTTCCGCTCTCAGTATTGAAAAACCACCTGGAAATAAAATAAGTGTCATTATATTGTCGCTTGTTCTGAACCTATGCCAAGTATAGTTTACTTCTAACGTTTTCACTTAACCGATTGCTTGTTTTAAGGATTTGAGGTATATTTAGGCTAATCATATATGACATTAAACATTTAATAATGGTTTTAGGTATATCCAGTGCGTATTTTTGCGCAGAACTTTTACCTACATGCACGCAGGAGAGTGAATGGTACATTTTATGTAAAAAAGTGAATAATCACCGACTATTTTAATTTCGCTTTTGCTGCATTGTCGAAAATGCTTATTATGGTCCGAAATCTTAACACAAGCCCGACTGAATAAGCTAACGCATATAGTTGAATGTCTCAGTTCCACCCTGAGATGTTTTTGTGAGTTGAAATCTGACGCTCTGAAGCCGAAAGAGCCAACAGTATTTGTCCGAGCAAAAGCGGCATATATCAAAGCATTTTTTACTGCAAGATTGAAAACGGAGTCGTGTGGTGAAACGCCTGCGTGTCCCTTTTAAAACAAACCCAGTCGCTGTCAATCATCGGGCATTCCGACCAATCCCTGAACGCCCTTTTTTCAAAACCAGGTTTGCCCGCTGTGCTTTTATATTGCAGCCCGGCCTGGTTCGGAGCATTTTACTACCACGGTTATTGCCACAAATCAAGAGGGTGAAGTGAACGGCATGGGACGCGCACCAACTTTCACGAACTTGCGTCCGCTTCGTGGGACCGCGAGGTTGACGGCCAAAACCGGCACGTGCAGATGATACATGGCGGTGCAATGGGGACACAATTAGTCGGTAAATCTTGAGCGGTTGCATACTTACAACAACAACAACAGCAACAACAGCAACAACAACAAAAATCATGACAACCCTTTCAAGATTTAGTGGCTGCCCACTGTCTTGCGTAAACCCTGGAGAGAGCAATACTGAACCCAGTGTGGTGCTGCCACCTTTGGCAGGGGAGCACATGGGGCACCCCACTGGCACTTCCTTAAAACTCTGTCCCTCGCACAATTTGCTAGACTACCCCGAAACCAGGGCCACGGCATATGTGGACCACTCGATGCCTCACTTTCCAGACACGGGATACACCAGCCATCGCCTAGACGCCAGCCCTAGGGGCATTATCATTGGGACAAACCTGTCAGGACCAGGCATGCCACCAGTCACAGACCAGTTGGCACCAAGACCTAACCAACATGGCGCTATTGGAAGGTACCGTGACCTCCATGGCTACAGGGATGGCCGAAGCCATGCTTTCTTCACCACGTATCCTGAGCAGGCCCACAGCTCTGTGGATGCCAACCGAGACCTGAATGGCCAGGTGATGTTGGGTCTTCCAGGAGATCTCCTCTCAAGGGCACATCCATACGGACAAACCCACAGCGGCCCTCGGGTCAACAGCCAACAGCTTGTTACTCAGTTTTTGGGGCTGTATAAGCCCCTGAACATGGCCATGCAGCGAGGAGGGGGCGATGCATTCCTCAGGTGCTCCAGACAGACTTTAACGCACGAGTTGGTGTGCAAGTGGAGTGACGGCCAAGAAGGCGCTGGCAAGCTGCCATGTTCCAGGACTTTTGGGACTATGTATGAGCTTGTCACTCATGTGACGATTGAGCATGTCGGGGGACCTGAGCATTCTGACTACGTGTGCCACTGGGAGAATTGTCCCAGGGACAGAAAACCATTTAAAGCCAAGTACAAGCTGGTCAACCACGTCAGAGTGCACACGGGAGAAAAACCCTTTCCCTGCCCCTTTCACGGATGTGAAAAAGTTTTCGCCAGATCCGAAAACCTCAAGATTCACAAGAGAACCCACACAGGTTGGTGAAATAATAATAATAATAATAATAATAATAATAATAATAATAATAATAATAATAAAAACTCTTACTACTTTATTTTTTATGTTTAAAAAGTATTATCGTGTTGCCAAAAAACACACCCTTATATATATATATATATATATATATATATATATATATATATATATATATATATATATATATATATATATATATATATATAGAAATGATTTATATTATTTATTATTTTCAAAGTATTTATAAGTTCTGATTTTAGCTACGTGTCCTACTTTTATATACAAAATGTTCTAGTTCTGATGCTTAAGATATTGGTCATCAACGATTTATTTCCTCAATGAATATTTTAGTAGGCAATTAATGCACCTTATACCAAGTAATTTATTAACTTTATATAGGAGAATGCTTTGTTCAGCCTATGATTGTTATCTTTTGAGCTCGTTATTTTCCACCAAACGAAATTACTTAGCACTTTTTCTTAAGTTCTGTGTTCCTATTTCTTTAATCGTTAAAAATGTGCGCTCGTTAAATATTTGTTGTTACTCAATATTAGGCTGTTGTTATATCTATTAAGTCCGAACAGTTGATAATGTAGTTAAAGCAGTGGCGGTAGTAAAAATAAATAAATAAATAAATAAATAAATAAATAAATAAATAAATACAAATCAGTTGTTAGAGGCAGTTGTTTGGGTGCTTCTCATTATGGAAGTTTAATAAATAAATAAAGCCTGGGACACCGGAGAGGTGTGACGTAGCGCTGACGCGGTGGCCAGCTGAAGCCCCAGTAGGACTGAAAGCGCGCTCGCAGCATGCTTCAAACTCAGCAATCCAGTGGGCCTCACCTAGAACTGACGTCATATAATTTATTTAACCTTACATTTTCATATGCGCCGGCCTACTCTATTTAGCAATAACACTTGCTAAACAAACAATGCATGCACCAACATCTTTTTGTTATTGTGGTTTATATGAGTTGAATGATTGTAATGAAATCAAGACAGCCTTTCGTCTTTCCCCTGCAGCCTGTAAGTGAATGAACATGTCCATTTCCTTTAGAGTACAGAGTCAGACTGAGCTATACTTCCAGATTTCAAACGATAATAAAAAGCGATCGAAAATACAGACTGAAATAACTTTGACAATTTATTTAAGGTTATTATTATACATGAAACAGAAGGAAATGTGTGTAACTGAGTTAGAATTTTCTCTCTTTTCCATCAGATCTGTGTTACGTCCAAAAATTCTGCCAGCCAACTTAGGGATATGTTGTAAAAATAGTAAAGGGAAATAAACAGTCGTCATTTTCGACTTATTTCTGATGCTGTAAGCTATGGTCACGACAGAATTTGAATGAATCACTTCGGCTGTTTGGTTATCGGTCTATAAGTCTATAGGTGTTTGGATGTTGGGCTAGGAAGAAAAAGGAGACCCAAACACACTCCATGTTCTCGGCGCAGTGAAGACTTAATGAGGAATAGCCTTACAGTTTGATTGAACTAATAATCCTGCCCAAATTATCCTTCAGTCTGTTTGTACAGCACTCAGACGTGATGAAGAGTGCCTTGACCTCACCCATAACTCGAGTTCATTTTTCCCCTCCTTTAGGTGAGAAACCGTTCAAATGCGAGTTCGAGGGCTGCAACCGGCGGTTTGCAAACAGCAGCGACCGGAAGAAGCATTCACACGTCCACTCGAGCGACAAGCCGTACATGTGCAAGGTCAGAGGCTGTGAGAAATGTTACACGCACCCGAGCTCGCTGCGCAAACACATGAAGCTCCATTGCAAGGCCGATACGGCCAAGCCGGGCGAGGACGGTGAACCTGGGTCTCCCGAGGTGGCGGGAGAGCAAGTCCCATCATCCCCTGCGGCGGTGACGCGACCCTTGCCGCCTGTACCCTCTCAGGACTCCCCCGAGACTCTGAGGTCACGCTTTCATCACACTTTTGACAGCAGTTTGGACTATACGGCGCACAGGCCGCAGTCCCTGTTGGATCCTCTGTTGTTGCACCGGGGCAGTTACAGAGGCGAAACTGCGCAGTACGCATGTAGCCAAGCAAGTCCCACTTTTGCCCCTGGTCACAGGAATTTTGCATCAAATTCACCTTTCCAAAAAAGCATTGTAAACGGCTGGTACACGTGTCACAGCGGCGCCCAGCCTTTCTCGTCTAAGCCGTGTAACAGTGATTAAAGAGTGTTCATGATGGCGGCATGGAGAGGTAATGAAGAGGGCACAGGACAGGTTGTGTAATTTAAACTTTTCCTTTTGAAACGATTTTTTAATTTTCTCGATACATTTCTCGATGTCTGGATGTCCTATTTATGAGTTGGCTAAACAGTTTATGGCTGAGAGCTGATGTTATTGTCCTGGTGATATTCTTTAACTCAAAATATACTATAAAATACATTGTGCTGGTGAGATTCCTTACCTGAAAATACACTTATGACCAACGTACTACAATTCATTGGTTAAACGTGTATGTTTCTGTATATAGAAATGATAAAAATTAAAAAAATACATAACTAGATAATTTGAACGCATTTTAATTAGAGAAAGGCTCATGTGGGAAGACTGAGGCCTACAACAAAAACATTTTACTCTTCTCATTCTGTGTTTTCTGAATCATTTTTGGTAATACAGTGCTTGCTTGTAGACCTCACCAATGTTAATTCACGCACATTTCCAAGGGAAAGAAATTTTATTGTCATTAAATCCAAGTGGCTGAGTTTTTGCTTTCTTGTTGCGAGAATATTCAGCCTGTGTTCAGTTTCAGAGATGGGAAGCTGTATACTACCACAAGGCCTTTGCTTGCCTTCCCTTTGTATGTCATCATATATATATATATATATATATATATATATATATATATATATATATATATATATATATATATATATATATATATATATATATATATATATATACTATCTACTGTGTATAGTCTACTGTACGATTAATTGTGCATTCAATATTCAACATTAAAGTGTCTTTATTACCATTGATCAGGTTGAGTGTGATTAAATTCACTCATTTCTAAAGAAAATATAATAGTGTTGATGTCAAGATTCATAGATTTCATGGAACATTTCATTGATGTGAATTATCATCTCATGTAAACCAGGTATTTCTGATAGTAGCAAACAGTTAACCTTTTTGATCAAAAACAGAAGTTTGAACTAATTGCATGCTAAAAACCTAGAAAATGTTTCTAAACACCTCCATCATCTGCTACTAAAAGTCAGAATATGTTTCCTGTAGTAGTTTCTTATTACAAACCATAGCCTATATATTCCAGAATAATAAAATGCACAGAGATCATCCTCGATGATCTATAACATTTTCTAAAAGGGAAATCCTGCCTCAGTGATTCATGTACACCTTAGGTTCACTGGACAGGAAAGCGCATCGTCTACGGAAACTGTAACTACCACATCTAGTGTAGTTTAAGACATCAACCCAGCTTTAATATGGTTAATCGACTGTAAATTGTCTATGAATGTGCTGCAATAAATAGTTACTAGATTGGTTATTAGAGCTTAATGTGAGCTGGTTTAATATGCTCCACTCATTAAGTAATTAACCAAATGTTTCAACTAATTTGTTCTTGTATAAATTTAAGTCACATATCTATGATTAATGTATTAATTGGTAGGAACAGTGTTTTTATATTAATCTTCTCTAAAGACAAAAAATGAGTTTAGAAATTTCTGGCAGATTGCTTGAACCAGCTGTTGTGGAAGTCAAGTATTACTACACTGGAGGGGATGAGTACCTGTAAAGTTGTTTTGCCTGCTTTTAAATGCTTTGGTAAATATTCCTTCTCTCACATGGGCATTGTATGTTCAGGATAAACTGTTTAGACCTAATATGTTCATTACTGCCTCATTTGGTTATTACTATAGTTAATCACATTCATTATTTCAATACATCAAATGTACTGTCCTTAGACAGATGCAAATGTTTTAGTTTTGGGAAGTGAGGCATATACGCATTACGCATAACTGTCCCCATCCTATTTTCCGGAAATCACATGAGTTTCTCCTGACTTTGACAACATTGAGCTCCTCTAAAAGTATATTTTTCAGACTTTAAGTTTATTTATGCTTTCATGAACCATTAATGAGAAATTTGTATGAAATCTAATGAATGGGGGTCATTGGTTGGATTTCATTTTGGATTTGAAACAAGAAGTATGAATGGTAACTCAAGCCCTAACTCAATGATAACTCTAACCTTAATCTGAATAATGTTTCATATATAAATAGACTTGTGTACATAATTACGAGTTTGCAAGTGTAAGACCATGCTGGCATTTATCTATGTCCTGAGGCCTACTTATGATATAATAGATTCATAATTGGCTAATAGATTCAAATATAATAGATTAATGATTGCTAATATTATAAACCAGAATTAGGACTTCAGAAACCCTTTGGAATTAGGACAGAATTTAGGCATTTTTAAAGCTGCATTTAGTAAACTGTAAGAAGTCCTATAAGGAATCTTTGGACATAGTCCTGTTGCATTTAGCTGTAGTCCTCAAAACACAGGAGATTGGTTTCCTGTAGAAATAAACCCTGACATTATGTGAAACAGCATAAAACCTCTCTGGAACTGGAGTCATAGGACACCATTCTTCCAAAACATATTCCCTCAAATGATGTTTTGATAATGGTGGTGGAGAATTATATATATTTTTTAAATGTTGATTATTATTATTATTATTATTATTATTATTATTATTATTATTATTATTATTATTATATGTGCATACTTTTTTTTTCTTGTCGATAATTCAGCCTTACCTTTTGCTACTGGCCTTCTATGTATAAGAATAGAATATGTCTAGGCCTGTATTTTTTTTTTGGGGCACATCACCACTCATGTAAGCACTACTCATGTGAACATAATGCGAAATTCCAAAGATGTCCTTTGAAAAAATTAGCAGCTGATTAGCCTACCCAGCTCACTTAAATTGATACGTGTGTCTTACCATAAGCATCAGGTTAAGAAAAGACATAAAAGGGTCTTCAGTAGTTTAAACCATCTGTTTCCAGTTCTGTCATTCAGTCATAATGGGCATCTCTCTCATTTGTAGTTTGAGTTGCTTTGTTTGAGGCCAGGAGTGTTCTCAGGGGATATACAGTACATTCATTATACATTGGAGCGCTTGTATTCTTGACTTTTCTCTTCTGTAGATTTAGTATATTATCAAACACCCAGCTAGTAAAATGAACATTATTTTAGTTACAGGAACTTGTTGAGTGAAACAAGAAAATAAAAGACAAAAGAAATAATCAATAAAAGAATAAGAGTGAAGAATAAGAGAAATTAAAGAAAAATCACTTCAGTATTTCAGGTGCAGTTATATTGTGGAAGTATGCATCATTTTATTGATGGGGAGAGAAAATTGTTATAGTGCTGAATGTTTGTAATTTGGTATATTCAGCATAGATGTTATAAACTCTGCGCCTTCAATTTTATTTAAAAAAAATGTAGAAATTTCCTTTTTATAGAAATAAAAAAAAAATCAACCATTACATTTTTAAATGTTTATTATTCTGCAATATTAATACTGTACCAATCATAATATTATCATACAGTCATATTATCATACCAATATGATTTCACTCTCCTAATATTCTAAGGTTTGTTTTTTTTACTTGTCTTTTTTTCTGGAAACTGTTACTTGTCCTCATACATTGTATATTTAATTCCTGAATATTTCTGAAGATATTGGTATTGCTACGTTGCAAAATTGCTTTGGGTAAATATTTTCACTTGAGAAGCATAACCTATTCTTTATCTTGACTTGTGGTGCTGTGGTTTAGACATGAACACTTTGCGCACACACCTCCAAATGAGATCCATCTCCTTTCCTTCCACATAAATGAATTCCGAAAGCATTTGATTTGTATCTTACAATTTTTACATCTATGGCAATGTTCCATAAATCAATGCCCAACCCCTTTACCCCATATTAAAAAAAAGAGTAAATTTTAACTTAACAGAAATCTTTATCTGGATATTTAAACCTCAGTCTGCCCAGTGCAACCTCTGCAATTTTTCCTAACAACACTGCTATAGCATACATTCAGTTGCAGATTTTCAAAATTATATGCATGTTTGCAGACTATGTGACTCTTATGACCAGGCTTGTGGAGTAACGGAATACATGTAACAGTGTTATGTAATCATGTACCAAAAAATCTGGTAACTCTAATCCGTTACTGTTACCTCAAAAAACAAAGTAATCAGATTACAATTTTGTAAAAAATTGGAATACTATCAGGATTACTTTTTTCAATTTAAAACCAAATAAATTAATCTTTTGACATAACACAATATAGACAGCGGCTTGATTATAGTTCTGGTTCACTCTTGCCAGTCGTGACTCACATGAGCAACCTCCTGGTGCATGCGTAAATAAATGTAGCTAAATTTTGCAAATAAATTGTTCTCTGAAATGCTTCTGTTAGGGTGGCTCTTTTTCAGATTTTAAAAAAGCATCCAGCCGGGATTTCTAAATTTGAGAAAATGTCCGGGATTCGACATTAGTTTCATTATGATGTGCCTATGGTCTAATACTACATCATATGTGCGCATATTTGCATTGCTTTAACCCCTCTATGTAATCCCCGCCTTCTTGCACACCAATTGGTCGATTCTAAAAGGCTTGCAGCAACTACTGGCTAAATTCCTGCCTCTCAACCATTAGCCTACTCTCAGTGAATGTGAGAAGGTGAAGTGCTGTTGTGTGCGCCGTCAAACAGTTTCTTGACAATAGCAGCAAATGAAGCTGTCCTGAGTCAACACAATGCCCATGGCCATATACGGTCATTTCTAATGTCATGTTATCACATTGCTTTGTATTACACGACCATTCAAATGTGTAAATTATGGCAGAAGGTTCACTCGTGGCATCTGATATTTTATTTTATTTCATGGACATGCAAAAGAATGTAGGAATTTAGCGAATTCCTACATATATATATATATATATATATATATATATATATATATACATATTATATATATATATAATGTGATGCTAAGGGATATTGGGATACTGATCTTTAATTTATTCATTTATTTATTTTCTTAAAACAAATTCAAACATTGAACATGTTTTTAAGCCCTAAAATAAGCTCTAAATAAAAGTATTTTAGATCATGCTTTTTTTCTGTTGACTTTATTTACACATGTGTCCTTGAAGTAATCCAAAAGTAATCAGATTACATTACTATCATATTGTGATACTTGGATGACGTTACTGATGACATTTTTTTAATGAAGTAATTTGTAACTGTAACAGAATACATTTTTAAAGTAACCCTCCCGACCCTGCTTATGACCCATCCTTTCCATATCTTCCCTATTGTTTTGGGAAAGGTTTAGTGTCACAATGACAGTGATATAACATTACTGTCACATACAGTTCAAGAGATCTCCACGCCCTTTGCTTTTTGACTGCCTCAAAAAGGCACTCATCTATAAGAAGCAGTATGAGGTTGCATCAGCCTGGGGAGGGAGTGGTAACTATCTAGGGCTGATGGGGTGCTATTTTAATTGGATTCCAGCTTCTCTCCAGCTTCCCCAGGTTACTGGTGTTGGTGCTCTCTGGCTGGAGCTTTCATCCATGACTGCCCAACCTCCTTTCTGCTGGAATCCCACCATTCCCTTCTCTCATCTCTGTGCCACTCTGCACTCCTGGCTTCTCATATCACTCCCATCCTTGCATCTCTTACATTGGCCCCTTAATCTGTGTATTTTTTTAATGTAGTCCTGTGGCAGGTGGAAGTTCTAAGCCATAGCCAACATGCTTTCTGAAGCTCTACTCCTAAAAGCTTGCCTTGTTCTTTCTTCTTTTCCACCAGATCATTTTCAATATCACTTTATCACAATATCACAAGTGCACACACAAAAAATGCATGTGCACGTGTGCGCACCCACCCACCCACGCTTAGTCTTACACTTATACAAACACATCATCCAAACTCGAGACCTTTCTTGCCTTATATAGTTGCATCTGAGCTTAGCCCTCCCGAATCTCTGCCCAACCACACCATTAGTTTAGTTTTCATTTATCCATTTCCAAACGGGCTATGTGCCGCTTTGAAATCTCGCATCCGTCTGATGCTAACTGTGTGTAATGAGAATGATGCTAGTGATGCTGGCAAATTGATTTTAGAGGTGAGATTGTAATGAGCCCATCAAAGAGATGAAATGTAGAACAGTAGTGAGAACTACAACTCGATTAAAGTGTTGTCTCATTGAATGCCATGTAATCTGTGTGAGGTAATTTATCTTGCATATGTCTCTGGTTTCATAAGAAAAACACAACAGATAATTAGGACCTTTAAAAAAATGCATTAGAAGTATAAGTATTCATTTTTAAATCACTCTACCTCTTAGGAGTGAACTGAAACTGTCTGTATAGATATGGCTTCTATTTTACAGGCACAATGAGAAATGAGAGCTGCTTAGTGTGCCTCAGCCCGGGGTTGATGACATTTTCCTCTAATCTTCACCAATAGGTCAGTTTTCTTGTGTTAGTGGTGGTGCCAGTACCCTGTGTAGCTCAGCCAGTGGCAGATTATTAAAAAGTAGCCTATTCATTTGGTGAATGTCGTCAAACAATGCAAAGTTTTTTTTTTCGTTTGTATTTTTGCCCCTGCTTTCCTATTCATCTTTATCTTTTAATGAATTTTTGGTTTTCTGTTTACTCGTGTGGACATTGGTGCCAAGCTTTTCTGTGTTTCTTATCGATGCCTTACAGAGATATATGACAGGTTCTGATTATGCCTCTTTGGGTCTGTAGGGGAAATGTTAAAAGGACTGTTTTCAAACAGTTGGCTTGCACTCCTACCTTGCTGTTCACGCATGTTATCTTGTAGCAGGATGCAGCAACAGGTTGGGTATGAAATCTCAGCAAAGTCCACATTAGATTCAGGAATACAAGGAGCAATGTAAATCCTTTTCCTGATCATGTGTGAAGAGGAGGTTAACTTGGATGCACCCTGTTTGAAAGGGGGTAACTCTGATTATGCCATGCTTTCATAAGGGTGACCACTGCCATAAATCCTTTTCTCTGATCTTCCCTCCAGATCGTTTTCATTAGAGAACAGTTCAGTGTCCTCTGTGCCTTGGCATGTGAATGCTGGCAGGCCTTGTGTGTGCTGGAGGCCAGCTGAACATGCTAAAAACGGGTGGAGGCGGAGAACGGGGCTGCACTGGAGCCGGGTAATCTGTATGTATAGTTCTAGAAGTAATTTACAAATGAATACATTTTAATTGTTCACTTAATAAAATATCATTTAGAATTGAATAAAGATGCAGAATGCTCACATCAGAATGATAAAGTGTGTTTGATCAGGAACCCCAAAGTACAGCAACCTTTCAATTAAACAAGAAATCGGTCAAGAAACGGTCAAGAAATCCTAAAATGCATATTGTTTTATTTTTCCTCTCCTCATCTCTGTGACTGAGATTGTGTTTTGAATCAAGGATTGAACTGATTCAATAGCAGCATGTATCCCAAGGGGGTTGTGTAATCAAACCTGTAAACTCAACATCTAAAGCAAGGATGGCATCTAATCACTTCCCCTATTAATGTTCATCCATCCTCTGAGTGTGTCTGTCATCACGTCCTCTTTGCGATGACAGAAATCATGTATACTTTACACAACTGTGTATGTTTTCGGTGCCTGTGAGTGTGTAAGTGTGTGGGGGTCTGGCCTGCAGCGGTTCTGGAAAGTGAACATTGCCGTAGTTTGTCTAGCTGTTAACCTTTTAGCATTACACTTACACCTGGGGCCAAAAACTACTGTGATAGGTACTTATGTGGATGTGGAGTGAAGTGAACTAACTCAGAAACTCTCTCCATGCCCTTTCTATTACAGTCAGAGTAAGCTCTCTATGATATGTGGTTTAAAGGTCATGCCATTAATCGTTGGGACAAATTGGATTTAGTTTGATGCTGACCCTTCACTCTGAGGAACCCAGCTAGATGCAGGAATGAAATAGTTATAGCAAATCTTCTTATACTCATTCCAAGGGCATCTTTCTACTGCAGTGCAGTTGCTAAACAGACACTTTGTAACATCTTAAAAATAAAGAGAGACATATTTATAACCTCCTATAATGTTATCCATTAAAGATTTTCACATGCAGTAGTTGCAACCTGAATGTTGTGGTTTTCAATCTATACGCTAGACTCAGAGCAGCGCAGGTAGTATAAGCTCTGGGAGAGAAGGATAAATTGTTGAACTTTTCCATCATCTCTCAAATAATCAACAAGCCAATATAATACAAGCTAAATAAACCCTGCCACTGAAAATGTGACAGTGTGCAGTAAAGTATCTAGCCTCTCCTGAAAGATATTTTCTGGTCATAATACAATATGCAATTTAGTGTAACACTAAGTACCTTATTCATCACTTATTTAATAACTGCACGATTATTTTAGTAGACCACGTGTTTTAGTATAACGTGATAGTTTTAATAGACCAGATCCATGACGTAAGTATTTCGTCACATATAAAGGTCATTACAGAGACAACAACAAAAAAATGCAATCATAATCATTCAACAGCTGAGCAGAATTATATAAATCCCTGGCTTTCAAAAGATAGAACAAACCCTATGTGCATTAAAACACTGAATGCATTTCTTGCCTCCACAATAGATTTATCCCATTTGTTCTGTATTACGGTTCTGAATTACAGTTGCTGTGAATGTGCTGCATAGTATCTTCACTATTACATAAGTGAAATGGTTATGCAATTGCACTTATGACTGAAAGGAGGTTCAGAGAAAGAAACAAAAGATTATCATGGCTCATGAAAATGGTGTGCCTTGCTGCAGAAATCTCCTTTGGCTTGAGAATTATATGGACACTACAGTCCCTCATTCAGATTGGTTGAATGGTTTCATATGGGAGGAGTCCAGATGAAATAAAGGAGGGTTTAGTTAATTCTGCATTTTTATAAGCAGATGGTTAGGAATTGCAGTCCTTTATAAAGACCAAATGCCCCATTATTATAGGAATACATATAAAATATCTTAATCAGTATAATCTGTTTATATCCACAATGATTGGTTTTGGGAAGAAAGCGTTATAATCAATTTTATAATAAAGTATTAGTTATTGTTTTTCCCTAGTACCTTTAAGGATGTCTTTGAGTATGACAGACATGGGTTGGATATAATTCTAATTCTAATTACAATCAGTTCAAACACTGGTAATTAATCTTCTATTCCATTATTGTTCCAAAATACGTTCCTTGACTGCATTCTTTAGATCTTTATTAAGCACTGTATATTTTACTTTGTTTTCTTTTCCATTCTGGTTTTTGCTACACTCACACACTGCTATATTTTTAGAATTCTCAGTGACCTATATATCAGATCTGTGCTGTAGCTTTGTATTTTAGTGCTTGCCTCCAAAGAATACAATTGGATTACCTATTATTAGTTACAGTCGAGATGTACTTTGCCTTCAGCAGTGACCAAAGCTGGCTGTGTATTCCTCAAATTTAAACATCACACCTTATTTGATCCTAAATGAAACTACTACTTCAAGGTTACTTCATTATAACTAAGGCAAAATGCATCACATGTCTAGTATTACCTTTGTAAGGTCTCTTACATGCATCAATATATATCATTGATTGGGCTACGTGTGATTTCACGTCCACTGCGCTTCTATTTGAATACCCTCCCACCCCCCTTTCATTTGGCCCGCCACTCAAGAGGGGACCTTGCAAGATTGATTAGAATCTATAACCCAAGCAGCATAAAACATTTGAGGGAGCCTTTTTTTTTTGCTCTAATTAATAGGCAAGACAGTGTTGAGAGATCAAAAAGGTATTTTTTCCCTTGTAAACTGCGCTGCTAAAAAAGTTAAAGGCATATTGTGATATGCTTTTTACGAGTAAATCATCTAATCACCACTTTTATCATGTATATCAAGATTATAATGCAACCAATACGACACAGGTTTGTATAGACTTAATCTCTCAACATAAGTGCTTTAGTAATGTTTGCTACACCTGCTACTGCAGAAGTAATTCAGTCACATCATATCTTGTGCTCTCTGAATATCTGCACTTTGGCGGGAAAGGCTCTCTGCACACAACTGTTCCAATCAGTGCAAAATCGTGCCAGATGTCCCATATTTCCGTATGTTTATATGCATGACCCTCTGTTCAATAAAAAGAGCAACAAATTAAAGTTAATTGACAGCAGTGTCTTGTTATTTATATGTCTTTGGTTGTAAAGGCAGTTTAAGGAGTTGTGCGCTCCTATGGTTGAACTGCCAAACCTGGTTCTGTGCAGAGGCACTGCAAAAGTGAACATTAATATGGGTCAGTGGGAAATGAATAGTGTCACTGTGCGTGACTGGAAGTATAAGGTGTAACAGTTTGGGACAACACTGACTGAGGACACGATCCTATAATCAACCATGAGTGATTATTCACTCTAGTGCTCTAATCTCAGGCTCAGTCATTTTGGCAACTTGGTTTGTTACACAACTCTAAAAACACTTATTTGATTTAACCCTGTCATATTTGACTTAACACGTGTAGGCCTATATTTGCATAGCCTACTTTGCCAGTACAGCCTATTCTCCTTTTATTTTGTTTCAGTTGATCCACATGTTTATGATCTGCTAGCCCATTGTAGTAACTCTTCTGTTTATTTAATATAATTGTACTCTGAACAAAAATAAACAGACCGACCAAACAGACAATTCTTCTTTTCGTTCTGAAAACTGTGTCCCGACACAAAAGGGGGACGTTTTTCCTGCTCCGGAAAGTAAATTCTTTTGAAGTGGAACTAATCATCTGAGGGATGGTTCCCGTTGTCCTAACAACGCAGTTGAAATGGAAGGGGGTTCTCTTTTTGTTCAATCTATGTTTTCTTTCTCTCATTCAAAACCGAAGATGATAGTAGTTTCATGCCCTGTCCACCCACATTGTTGCCCAAAACCGTTGCTTTCTTTGTCGGTGAGTCTTTACGCGGAGACGCTGTGCACACGGCGGGCGACTCTTGGACGCGTGACGTCAGCCTCGCGCTTCTGCCTCCATAGTTTACGCCTCTTTATATCGTTAAACACAGGAGCGAATCTCACACCACATCCTCCACACCAAGCTAATGAAGGCGGCAACATTGGTTAAATGTGACGCCTTTTAGACCAGTCTATAGGCAGAGGGTGAATATCAGTTTTTTAAAGCACTTCTTTCTTTCCAGTGTACCAGTCGGCAAAGTGTTGCTATTCAGGCCTGTTTGTTCATTCAGATATGTAACTTCAGGAAAAACATTTAGCCCCTAAACTGTTCCACACTGTTCTTAGGAGGAGAGTGCATTTTTGAACTTTACAAGCAGCAAAGCATTCGGTTTTCTTATTTAATGTTCAAACACTGTGAATTAGAGCACTGGTCATGGGGTCATTACGTGTTTTTATTTATTTATTTTTCTTTACATTGGAGCCATAAAGTGTTCCCGCTTGCTCCAGTTAAAAGATCAACAATGTCTTAAAAGTACGTTCGTGTAGACGACCTAGGCAGATATCCCTAATAGGCTATATAGCTTATTTCTAAGGTACAGACCCCTTTTTAAACTGTATTAGTGTAGAATGAGTATCTCTGGCCTCTGGGACCTTTCAGTCAAGAATCCTATCTCTTAATTGCCATTACTAAATCTTTTCCTTCCCCAACTACCTTTCTTCCTCACAACGTTATAAACATTTTAACCTTCACGGAACGCAGAAGAAGCGAAGCATTTTATTGTCACCGCGGGGTTGCCTATAGAGTTCACAAAACAGTCACATGCGGGGAAAGTAAACCACTGTGGCTCCAGTCGGAAAGAGCATGCAGGTTTTATTGTGGTACTGCCGGCCTAACTACAACCCCAATTCCAAGAACGTTGGGACGCAGTTTAAAGTGCAAATAAAATCAGAATGCAGTGATTTGCAAATCTCATCAACCCACATGTTATTCACAATAGAACATAGAAAACATAACAAATGTTTAAACTGAGTAAATGCACCATTTTAAGGAAAACAAATAAGGTAAATTTGAATTTGATGGCTGTAACACGTCTCAAAAAAGTTGGGACCAGGCAACAAAAAGCTGGAAAAGTGACACATCCTCGTATAACCCCCCAACCCGTGTGCCCATGCCAATGATTGTCATCAGGTTGATGCCGCTTTAGTGAACGTGTAGGCAGGTGATGTCACACTCAGGAGGATCCCATCCGTACAGTGTGTGTAAGCAACTAGGACAAAAATCATTTTATATAGCTATGGACTAAACGAATGGAGGTATTTACTGAGGATTGCACACTGTGGATGGCACACAATTTGGGATATAAACCAAAGTAAAAATAAAAGATTGAAGATCAGTCATAATTGTGTGTCAGTTAATCAAGATTCGATTAATCAAGGACTTGATTTTAGCTCAAAAACAAATCTGAAGCAGCAAAATACCCCCAACTGTTCTTCATTTATGAAGCAGTATTGATGTGGACAGTCCCGAAATCCCTTGGCGAGAGTATTTTTGTCCTCCCATTCCATGCCAACTGGCTCTTTCTCTTCTGAAACAACAGGCAGAAGATACACAATCGTGATAATAATCTTAATCATCCCAGACTTGAAAAGTCACTTTTTGATTGGACATTCTTGTGTTCACAACACTGTTTCAAATTCAACTAACTAACCTTATAACATTCTTATTTATTTATTTATTTATTTATTTATTTATTTATTTATTTTAAGAAAGGGTTTGACCCTCACTGTTGATGATTTTTCATTGACATGCTGTATGCTAAGCAACTTTCATCGCATTCACACTTAGTTTTCAGGAAAGGGCCTATGACCTGTATCAGTGGCTAGCAAAAGCACATTTGTTTTCACCCATTTTAAACACCTGGGGCACCGCGGCCAGCATTGTCGTCTCACAGCCCCATATATGTTGGTTTGATCCTGACTGCTTTTTAAAACTCAGCATTCAGAACCCCAGGAAGGTCCCCTTAAACCTAAGTTCAGCTCAATATAGCTGCTCACTGCATGAACAGTAAACAAAGTTGCATTTCTCTCATTTTAAATGAGTTATGCTGTGTATACCACTATTTGCCTTGGTTCAATCACCACACAGACATACAGTATAAGCTTTTTAAATGTATTGCTTTAACTACAGTTCACTGTGAATAGGATGTAATCATACATCTGGCTAGATGTAACAAAAAGACGAACCTAGATGAACATTATGACTTCTCACTACAGAGGCAAGATGAATGTAGCATTAAATTGCCCCAGGGTGCGAATGTGTGTGTGCATGGTGCGCCGCGATGGACTGATGTCCCTTCCAGATTGTATTCCTGCTTCACACCCAGTGTTCCGGGGTAGGATCTGACCCTGACCAGGTTACAGTGGTTATTGAAGATGGATGAATGAATGAACGAACAAATGAATGTACCACCAGGGGTGGTGTGTTTCACCTTGATACCATCTTGAAATTCCATCAAAATCACATTATATATGACATAGTATTTACTATAAATATTGTTGTATGTATGTTTGTATGTTCTTACCTCATACACTCCTGACCTCATGTACACCTTATGGAGCTATCTATAGCTTTGTACAATGGATATAAAAAGTCTACACACCCCTGTTACAATAGCAGGTTTTTGTGATGTAAAAAAAATGAAACAATGATGTATCTTTTCCCACTTTGAAAATAATCCAAGTAAAAAACAAATAGACATGTTTTAGTAAGAAAGAACTTACAATAACCTGGTTGTGTAAGTGTGTACTCCACATAACTAATTCTTTTCTAAAACAACATTTGCTTGTAATACAGCATTCATTTTGGGAAAGAGTCTACCAACTTAGCACATCCTGATTTGGCAATTTTATTCCAGTCTTCCTTGCAAAAATACTTCACATCTATCAAACTCCAGTGCAAAGTTCAGCACACAGCCCCCTTCAAGTCATTCCATAGTTTCGAAAGGGTTAAAATCTCGGCTATAACTGGGCCATTCCCACTTCTTCTTCTGAAGCCATTCCTTTATTGACATGGGTTTGTGCTTTGGGTTGTTTTTTGCTGGAATGTGATTTTTCCCCCTTCATCTTCCGCTGTCTTACAGAGGCCTGCAAATTTTGTGACAAAATAGATTGGTATTTTGGAGCTTTCCATGATTCCCTCTATTTTGACAAGATCCCTAATCTCAGGTGAAGAAAAGCAACCCCATAGCACTATGCTGCCAGCTCTATGCTTC